>CM040243.1:98185188-98198034 GCA_022545495.1 Chrysanthemum lavandulifolium | reverse complement strand
TATTCCTTAAATATAGCTTAACAATATGAATTATTTAAGCATAACTTACTTATTTTTGTATTGTAAATCACAAAAACTGGCTTGGTCTAGTGGTTGAAGCATTTGTGTGAAATAAATGACTTAGGTTCGAATCTTGTTAATGACAATTTTTTGAAACTAACTAATCCGAATTTTAATTGCTTTGTCTGCCATTAAAAAAATTAAAAATTAAAAATACACTATAACATATCCGAATTTTATAATTCAAAAATAAAAAAAACACAAAATTTAAAACAATTTTTAAAAAAAATGCCACATAAGTTCAATGATGACATGAAAATATGACATGGCATTATGGGATGCCAAGTGCCATTTTATGTGGCATGCCTCTTCTTATTATAAATGTGTATATATATATATATATATATATATATATATATATATATATATATATTATATATATATATATATATATATATATATATATATATAATATATATATTATATATATATAGGGAAGGGATCCGGTAAGAAGAATAACTAAAATGAGAAGAATAAGAAGAATTTCTAGCCACACATTTCAAATAAAGGAGAGATTTTCAAGGGGAGATGCATCTATTTTAATAGGTGCATCTGAAATGTGTGGTTGTGGTTTCTTCTTATCATTCTCATTTTAATTTTTCTTCTTATTTGATCCTAACTATATTATATTATTATATATATATATATTATATATATTATATATATATATATATATACTATATATATATATTATATATTATGACGTCTTCTTTTATATACAACATCATTTAAACACCTAAATGATCATCTCTATATCATGCATCAAGAAATATGTATATATATATATATATATATATATATATATATATATATATATATATATATATATATATATATTATATATATATATTATATATATAGAATCCGGATCGAGTGAGAAGGTTTTTATTTTGAGAAGGTTTTCAAAAATGATAGATTTTTAACTTTGATTCATGTTTTTCAAGCGTAAAACCCATTTTAATGTGATTTAAATTCAAAATGTGTAAAAAAATCTGAATCAATGTTAAAAATCTATTGATTTTGCGATATATGTAGAATACTGAATCATCTGTACAAATTTAATGAATCATCATCATAACTCGATTTTAACAATGATTTTTGAATCAAATTTCTGATTTATAGATTCAATTCACCATAAAATGATGTTTACTTGTTAATCAAATTAAAAACATGAATCAATTTGCTCAAACGAAGATTTCTCAATCTTCTCAAAATAAAAACCTTCTCAATGTGAATCAAATTTGTGATATATATATATATATATATATATATATATATATATATATATATATATATATATTATGCGTCTTTTTATTTGATCTTTATCCTATTAGGGTAAAGTTAAAATAAAAAATAAATATCCGTAAAACAATATATATATATTTTTTTTTTAAATTCTCAAAAAATTCCAAAAAAATTTCACAAGATCGGGTATGTTGGTGCATAAAACTTTTGTGAAAACATTTTTTATAATTTTTAGTTTTGATACGTTTTTTTTAATGCACAAATAACGAATTTTGATGCGCAAAAAAAAATTTCATGCACAAAACTTTCAACTTGTTTTAGTTATATGCGCAATGTTATTTTGATAAAAAAAAAAGTCAAAAGAAGTTAGGTGCAAAAACCAATTTCTGATGCACAAAATAAACGATTTAATGCGCAAACGTATTTTTTCATAATTTTTTTTTTCGGAAAAAATATCCACTTTTAGAAAAAAGTTTTTTACAACTTTTTCATGCACCATCATACCCGATCTTGTGGAATTTTTTTGGAATTTTTTGAGAACTTTTTTTGAAAAAAAAAATCTTTTTATCTTATTGATCTTTTTCATATATATATATATATATATATATATATATATATATATATATATATATATATATATATATTATATATATATATATATATATATATATATATATATATATACATATATATATATATATATATATGAGGGTGGTTATCGTAAGATAGTATCTTATAATAGGAAGTGTAGGAAGGTGTTTGGATGCGCCATGTGTCACTTTTAAATTAAAATTATAGAGTGTCATTTAAATAAATTACTATAATCATAGGGGTATTATGGTCAAAACACTTTATAACAGTTTGCCAAAACTGCGTATTTAATGTGTCTTTCAAATTCATATTTTTATTTTTAATAAATTTCATAATAGACAGTAATTTATAATGTGATACATCAAGTGCTACACACAAACCGAGAACGAGAAAGCCTTACAACATCGATATACATGAACGTACAAATCTGATACAACAACAATATATTTGATAAAAACCTCGATACACGGTTTGCTTCTGCATTAATTTTGACCACATATGTATAACTTAACGTATGAAGAAAAATAAATAAATTGGTACACAACTATAGAATGAAATCAATGAATAATCAAATGATTTATATGCATAATTTACACTGATATACATGAACGTACAAATCTGATACAACAACAATATATTTGATACATCAACCAATATTATTCTTTTACAAAGGATCACACTAACTTTGATCCATCCTCAAACATCATAAACAGCTCATACACATACCTAATATATAAGACAGAAAAACGAAACCGCAAATTCCGGCATAGCTGGCGGCGGTTAGAGATCCGACCCTTGTAGCGGTTGTGCTTCTGATTAAAAGTTTCCAACCAGGTTAAGGTTTTGCTCTAAATGACGACCGCCGGCTTGAGAGAAGACTATCTCTCTCATCCATTCGTCGTCCTCATAGGAGCGCGGCTATCTTTGGACTACCGTTAACTGCCGTCTAGATTCGTAGACCGTCAGATCCGACATTGGACGACCAGATCGTCGGTTATAGAGAGAAAAAGAGGATAGAGAAAGTATAATGAGAATGACTAGGAACTAGTTGTTTCAATTTGTGATAATAAAAATGTACGTATAATGGAGAGATTATAGGAATTAGACAAATACCTTAAATGCCCTTATCATTTAATTTGTAATTTTTTTCATAGAAATAATCTTAATTCCATGTGTCACTATTCTATTGGCTTCTTATACTTCTTATTTTAAGCACTATCTTATATAAACCTCATTCTCTCTCTCTCTCTCTCTCTCTCTCTATATATATATATATATATATATATATAATATTATATATATATATATATATATATATAGATATATATATATATAATAGGGTGGTTATTGTAGGATAGTGAATTAAAATACGATAGTGTAGGAAGTAATAAGAGAATGACATGTGTAATTAAAGGTTCAAATAAGCTTTTAGGGGTTCACAGAGGTTCAAGGGTATTTAGGGTATCTCAAACATTAATCTTTTATATAACTATTAACATAGTTTACGGATTACGATTTGTAAGGAGTCGTCAAAACACTTTTCTTTCGCAGGCCAATGATTAAATTTCAATTAATGAGAGTATCACAACTATTAATACATTTATACACAATTATTAATACATTTAGCATTTAGTTGATACAACATTAATATAATAATTAATACTACATCCGTCCCAAAATTATTGTCCCCTATTGACTTTTTTAGTCTTTTTCTTCAACTTTGACCATAATTATTTTTGTTTGTGTTATATAATACTTGATGAAAAATATATGAATGTATTGGGTTTTAAATGTATTTTTATTGGTATAATTTTCATCAAGTATTATATAACACAAATAAATATACTAAAGGTCAAAGTTGAATAAGAAAGACTGGTCAAAGTCAAAGTAAACAATAAAAATAGGACGGAGGGAGACTACAATTAGACGTTCATGAATTTCTATAAACTAGTGTAGATATATTCCATTCTTGGTCATTCATACACCAATGATACACATATAGACTGGAAAAAAACAGACTATGATACACGAGCATCATTTATACATATAAATCATAACAAAAAACTAAGAAAAAAATACGATATGAAGTGACACATATCTGAAACAAGAATTGTACACAAGCATAAATAATGATACGTGTTGATAGTGAAAAGAAACTAAGACTTCGATACACACGAGCAGAAATGATACATGTATATCGTTTAAAGGAATCAAGACACCGACAATACTGTTAGTTAAAAAGCGTTCATTTAGTTCGGCAGTTGATCGAGTCCCCATTAATGTAAAAGAACAAGTAAAAGCTCATGAAGATGGCCTCGAGTTTTCGGCAATGTTAGAGTTTAGAGTTAAACGATGATGGTTAAACGAGAAAGGAACGCCATGATCCGTTCTTGATCAATGATAGTCTCTCTTCACACAGTCCGGTCGATGCAAATAGTTTCATATATCATTGACACGGTTACAGTTTAGAGGAGAAAAGATGACCTTAAAGTCGTTCATACTTAAGGTTTTAACACAGTGTTGATAACCGATCATTCAGGATTAAGGCGGATGTGATGGTCGCTGCTTCCATGGTTTTGGCGGAGGAAGAAAAATAGGATGGACGGTTATGAAATTAAGAATGGGTTTCCTATAAAAGAGGAGGATGATGGGGAGTGTCATACTACCTAAATTGCCCTTGAACAATCCTAATTGCTAGTAACCTCTTTAAAAATTATTTGAACCTTTCATGACACATGTCATCTTGTTATTGCTTCCTATAGTTTCTTACTTTAGCAACTATATTACATGAACCTCATTCTATATATATATATATATATATATATATATATATATATATATATATATATATTATATATTATATATAATATATATATATATATATGGGAATATATTAGCTACAATTAATTGTAGCCAATTGGCTACAATTTTGTACTAAAAATGTGGGTCCCTGATTATTTTTGTGGGTCCTGATTCTTTTCTGTGGGTCCCTGAATTATTGCTAGTGTATTTTTTATGAAAAATTGTAGCCAATTGGCTACAAAAATTGTAGCCAAACTATCCCCATATATATAGAGTTAGGATCAAATAAGAATGAATAAGAAGAACTATAACCGCAAATCCGAGATGCACCGACCTAAATTAGATGCATCCCTATAATCTTAGATGCATTATAACGCACCATAGTGTATTTTCTGGCTTTTAATCAGATGCATATACTTATATTAGATGCATTTCATGATTTCTCTTGTTTTTTTGTTTCTCTACACGTGCCGAAATCATGAAAATCAAATTGCACCATCTATACATCAAATTAACTTTCGAAACTCAAGATATTGTATCTATATGAATAGAAATGCATCTAATGCAAGTCGTTGCATCTTAAATGCGTGATTTTGGTCACTTCTCACCACTTCTTATTTTAATTTACTTCTCACTGGATATATATATATATATATATTATATATATATAATATATATATAGAATTGAGATCAAATGAGAACTATCTTAAAATTGTTAAAATGAGAACCCTATAAAAAGTTGACAAATGTAACTTAAGCTTTTAAATCAAATAAATTTGACAATTAAATCAAAAAGGGCATTAAAGTAATTTTGTCTCTCTTATAATTTCACTAACATAAAAGTTAACTCTCATCTCAACTAACCTAAAGTCAACCCTCATCTCACTTTCCTCACAATTTTAGCCGTCACTTTTTCATTCTCATCTCTCTCTCTTCCAAGTTCCAACCATCATTCTATCTCCATGTTCCAATTACTTTTTTTATTTTTTTAATATGAATATTTCCATACTATATCTATCAAGAAGGATTTTAATTCTTAACCACTATCATTCAAAGTAAATATCATGACGAGATGCCGACCAAAGAGTACCGACACATTATCAAAATGGATTATAATTTTTAACCACCGCCATGCCGATCGAAATATGTCGCCACCATCTTTATCAAGAAGGATTTTAATTCTTAACCTTTGTCATTCAAGGTGATACAAATATGGTTAAACGCTGTTGGTGGTTTTCAGATGCCGACCAAAGAGTACCCACACCACCGCCATGATATAGGTTTATGTATCAAAGGCAGGATGTAGTCGATCTGTTCTTGATACAGAGATCGGTTTATGTACCACGATATATCCGGTGTACCGGAATATGCTGTTATTTGGTTTCGATATGCTCTTGATATACATATTGGTTTATGTACCATGATGTATCTGGTGTACCAAAATCTGCTACTTTTTGGTTTCGATTTTGTTCTTGATACAGATATCAATTTATGTACCAGACTTGTATTTAAGATGGTGGAACTTTACATTCAGTTTTGTGCAGATATGTACCAGTGTATAGGGCTATAGGCTATTGATTTTTGTGTTTTTTTATTGATTTTTATGCATATTAATTATTAAATGTGTATTTTATTGCTTTCATATATTAGAAGTGTACCACATGATATTAAAGTTAGTCGATACAAAAACCAAAAGAAAATAGTTGGTTAAAAAATTAAAAACGAAATTACGGTCACTAGCTAGATATAAATATGTAGTTTCATTGTGGTACACGTAAAAAAAAAGAATAATAAAAAGGTTGACCAAAATTTTATTGTGGTACATAAAGCCCCTAGAATTGATGTTAATTACACAAATGCCACTCATCAATAATTAATGTCATCTAATCTCAAATAAATGATCCAATGATCTAAATTAGTTCTTATTTTTACAACTTTATTTTTCTCTTACATTAACCATCCCCTATATAATATATATATATATATATATATATATAATATATATATATATATATATATATATATATATATATACTAGCTACAGGCCCGCCCGCTGGGCAGCTAGCTTCAAGAATTGTTATAGATAAAATTAATAACATAGTTTCTAAAATATCATTAAACTTAATATAATGTTTAAAATAAAATAAGTTTATGAGAATCATAATCGTTAAAAGAAAAGATACATATGCATTATAGTTAGGCAAAATAGAAGAATATGATACTCATAATCAGTGAACAACCTCTTTATACACAACGCTTATTGTAGCGTTGGTAGTTACCATCTTTGTTGATGTAAAAAATTGATACGATTTCAAACTTAAAGCTCCACCTTTTTTGATCCATGTATCCCTAATTAAATCCATGAGTAAAAGTAGACAAATTATAAATAGCCAGATTCATATCTCGACATATAAATATGCAAGGAAATAAAAGATGTGCTTATTCTTGGATCATTGAAATCAATTTTTTTGCATTTGGCAATGAAAAGAGACCGAGCCATTCCTAATGGAATCGACTGTTGATTCACCGTAAGAAAGAAAACTTCATAAATTTTCATAAAACACTCTACTTTAGTAAGAAATAAGCAAGTCATGAACTTACAGTTTTGAGCCATTGGTGGCGGCTGGAAAGATCCCAGTGATCCAACGCTATAATCTACTACATGCCTTTGTTCTAACTCGTTCTGCAACAATTTTCCATAAGCACCTCTATGTATGTCCAGTTATGAAAAATTGAAACAATTGATCTAATTTTCCAAACTTAAGTAGATGAATCAGATAAAAATATGAATCACTCTTAATCTAAGATTGCAGAACGTGGACTGCATATACCGTCATGTTGACCATTTTTCATTTGCCATCTCCATTTGGAACCTGGTTCAGTTTCTATTAATGGAAGTTTCATCCTAAGTCTTAAAAAAAATGAACCAGCCAAGTGTTTGCCTAAAAACCATTTGGAGGATTAAGAGGAAAAAAATCATATTGCAAGTTTATCATTAATGGATTTCATAGGCAACTGATGGTTAACTCATTTATTAAAGATTAAATATAAGTTTGTAAATTGTAATAAATTTATAGTAAGCTTAAGTACTAATAGTTACTTACTTTCTCAGCTGCTTCAGTAATCTTGAGATTTGGTATTTCATGATAATCCTCGTCGTCGTCTACTTCATAGATAGGAGTAAATTGGAACTCAAAGTACCTAAAATGTTACAATCCTTATTCAATTTTCCCAAACAACTTATATGATCCTTATTCGATTAAAAACCACCAACGAATCATTAAAACCAAACTAACTTAAGTTGAACTTTTTTCTAAGACTTCTTAAAAAGATGAACATACTCACATTTTGTAGTAGAAAATGGTAGATTCTCCAGTAGATGAAGATGTAATCAGATGTTCGTCGATCACAACCATGATATCACCACAAAGGTCACTCATTTCGGTTTCAACCTTTTGCCTATGTTCCTTAATCCGTTTTACATTAACTTCATTGCCTCTGAATTCTTCCTCCTACTCAATTGAAGATAATAATCCCTAGGAAGCCCTACATGAACTCAAAACGTTCTTGTATCCAACTGAGAAGGTTCTGGATCTTCAATAGCAAGCTCAACCAAGTTCTATTCTTTGGATTGCTGATGTCGATGGCAAATAAATTCCAATCAAGGGTGTTCCTATCTTCAATAATCAACATAACTTCGCAATATTTCCATATTCTTCATGGCATCCATCATTATGCACAAAACCTAACGATAAAATTAAGCGTAAGATCATAATATAACTTAGACCAGAAATAACCTTATGTATTGATGGACAGACTTTAACGGGTCAAAGTGGTATCTTACAATAGGTTTCTGGAATTCCGCTTCAAGATTGCCACTTGAGTTACGAAACATGTTATCCAATAGCAAGTAATATGCCACGGTACCCTGGAAAATATACATGAATCAGTAACATATACATTGACAAACTTTGCAAAAAGAAAAATAATGCTCACCTCATTATGCACTCAGTCGCGAAGCGACTCAATGAGGGTGTCCCTTTCAAACCCCATTTTAACCACATCTAAGAGAATATCTCCATCAATCTGTAGATAGATAATTGGTTTAATTACCTACACATTGAGTTTTTTCTTTATATGTGCACAACTATAAATTGTCGAAAAGAGTTATATGGTCTATAAAGAAGTGTAGGATCAGCATACCGTTTTTGCTTGCTGCATAGAATCTAGTGGAGAAACTGCCAAATAACGTAGCAGATGAGGCTGGAACCTGGGGCATATAAAAATCTTAGGAAGAGTTATTCCCTTCATGGGATCAACCACAAGCATCCTTGGGATTAGATCTTTCGCACCAGGTGATAAGTCACTGGGAAGGCATATATGCCACCCTTAAGAACAAACAAACATAGATTGTAGTTGATTAATAACAACTATTTCCAATAAACTGCATGAATGAACTTTAAAAACACTACATGAGATCAAACTGAACAAACCAACACAAATTTTAGTTGATTAAAAACAAATACTTCCACAAATATGATTAAAAACAACACATTAGCGCCATTAAGGCCGACACAAATTTAGGGATTTAATATAATTAGCTAGATTGGACCAAACTCACTCCTCAATGAATAATGACCACATATATAACTCCTAACTAATTCAAGAACTAAAGTGGTGTTTGATACCAAACCTTCTTTGGTTATCGATCACATATAAGTGAAATAAGCACCTCCTTTGTGCCTATTTTCTCAAAATACGAGAAAATAAAGCAAGAAGCACTTGCAATACAAAAACTCAAAGAATGCTTTCATTTATATAAGACGCGATGCACACTCAATAATAAGCAATACACACATAAAAATAAGCAATCCCACAATTTCTTTTTCACTTTTCAAACAAACTAAATTTTCATTCATAAAACAAACACACACCTTTAAATATCACAATTAACTCTAAAAGTCTAATGGCAAGGGTTGCTTGGGTTAAAGAAATCATTGACAAATTAACCACTTAAAATTAACCATTTATGTACCAAGAAAGTAGATGCATCTCCATCTCCTTCTGATCCTCAGAAATATTAACCACTTATCACGCAAAAACAATATTCAAACATTATAAATAAGATGTAATCTCAAATCCCCGCTTATTATTTTAAGTTACCGTATGACTAAAAGTTAAATCGAAACCGAATAGTAGAAAAAATAGGTAATGCCAAATGACTCCTTATTACTTGGTACATAAGCGAGAAAAATAGTTAAATTAAGTGTTCCCAAACACCCTTTTTACCCGCAGCTATTACATTTAACAAATAAGTGCAAAAGAAAAAAGTAACCCCAAACAACTCCCGACACCAGAAGTTAATCGCTAAATATAAGCACATAAGCGAGAAATTCCAACCACCCTTACTAAAGTTGCCGATTGTAGCACAATAAACCAACAAATGCCAACAACGCTAGACGCCATGCATTTCAACAAATGAACCGAAAACCAAATTAGCATACATCAAATATACATGTTACCAATACAACTGATAGGTCAAAAGGCACTTTCTTGTATCTTACCATTTTAATATGTTTGACCTTCTTAGTCGCAAACGTTTTGGGTATTTTAAACGACTTAATGGGTCAAAAGCGCCAGTGGTATTTCTTCTTTTCGTGGTCCTTCTCCATGATGCTCCTTTGGTGTGTGGAGGTCTGGATACTTCTTTACTCCCAAGCCGCTTTTATTCGGCCAAGGTTCTTTAAGTAATAACTACCCCATGTACTTGAGGTTCCGTGATCTCACTTTTAGCTTTTATTGGTAGCATTAGTTAGCTCGGCGGTCTTTGATAACATTATGTAATCTTCTTACATGACTCAAGCTATTTGGGGTTAGCATGCGCTTGTTTTAACGAATCGCTTGACATAGTTAAATTACATACCCCGCTGCAAGAGCCTCAAGCCTACAACTATAAGAAATCAATACAAGAGAGTTCAAAGCCGGCCATGGGCTACTAATGCCGCTTCTCGGGAAGAGGTAGGCAACATGTTCTATGCATGGTCTAATGCAACTAGTCCGTAATAGAGCCACATTAAGCCTTCAAACATTTCCTATACAAATTACACAATCACACCACCATTAATCAAGTAATGGATAATTAGCGAAAACAATAACATAAATTACATGCACGAGTCCTAATCAAATTTAAAATGTTTTGGCCAATACGAATACTACTTAAGATTGCAACCTTAAAGTCAAATTTGCAAGAGTGAATGATAATCAAGTGATTGCATCAACATATCAACTATCAACCTAAGTCATAAATCAAATCAATATGCTCAATTAATTATACATATATAGCAAGTCGAATATACGTGAATCGAATTCACATAGTTATATATAACATTAGTATCACTATAAATATTAGACGACGCTAATTGATTGCATACATGTCCACCGTGTAACATAATTCATATACATTCTCTTCATAATTTTTATAGGAAAGTTAGCATAATATTGGATCATTCAAGTTTCATTACTTTTGACTTAATAATTAATAAGATAGTATATCAAAGGCCATGGCTAAAACTAAAGATCAATAAAAAAATATAAAGACACAAATTGCCATGAAAGAAAAGGAGATGTAACCTTAGAGCACGAAATCCTAATTGTGAGCTCCTTGAAATGGCAAACCTTTATCTTTACGCCTATTTCATTAGGCAAGAAGCTTACGTTAGTCATGTCAAATATGATGCACAAGTTTCATTATCATATAATTTTTTCCTTATGCGAAACTCAAATGATGGTGGTCGTGGAAGGAAACCATGAGATAGCAAAACCAATATCAAGAACGCCGAACATATCGCCATTTTGTCGCCAATCATAGCTTAAATAATAAACATAAAAGCAATCAAACTATATTGCCAAAGTTGTACAAAATGCATGTACCTAATGATAGATTTTGATGTAAGTTACTATGGTTCAAAGTATTTTATGACCTCCCACAATTTCATCCAATAAATCGCTTCCAAACACCCTCTTAACCAAATTATTACCAAAAACATGTGGCCTTTCTTTTTAGCATTTTCAAATGTATGTAACTCGCTCCAAACACCCTCTTAACCAGCTTGTTTAGAATTTGACTCATTATAGCCCTCTTAACGCCTACTTGCACCGCCATATCTACTCTACACTGATTCACATGACCTTATCAAGTATCATGATGGCGGTTAATACCTATTTTCCGTGATCTTGTTGATGTTGTACTTACCGCTCTTGTGGTTCGACATCTAGATGTAGAGAAGGAAGATCCATCCAAATAGTTTGGTCGCCTTCATGGTTAAACCTATTATAACAATGCCTGTTATTTTCATACCAAATTATGCATCTTCTATCTGCAAAACAACCTATTGATCGGATAATAAAAATACCTCTCATCCTTATCGAGACCTTCATTAGCGTGATGCATTAAATTCTTCACATAATTTTATTTTATTTGTATCACCGATCAAAGACACAAAACTTTCACAAGTTAAAGTTCATAATGTCCGCAAGTGGATATATCGACATATATAAATGACTATGGTTCCGATGTTCGAAAATAATAAAGGATTATGGAAAACCTTGCGCCGATCCTCCAAATGGGCACTCAATTGTATACCATCAATGTCCTCCGTGGTCCGCATAAACGAACATGCACAACTCTAAGATTTTGAACTTTAAAAGGGAAAACGTTAAAGGATATTGTGCTTTTCATCACGCTTTTATTGCAAGTAATACCCTCTAAGTTGTTCGGAAGGCATCTTCCAATGTCTATGATTCAATAATAAAATAAAGAATTATCATTAATTTTCCTCAACATAACAATTGATCATAGTATAAAGCAATACTAATATGTAAGTTTGCTTTGCTTTGAATTGACCTTTGCATACCTTGTAAATTTGATCCCTAACCTCACGAGTAAAACCAGTGACCTCAGGGTAACTACTCTTTCCCGCTGGCCACCATAATACCACTAAAAGATCGATATCATTCAAACATAAGTCACGTAAAAATTAAATAACAAAAAGTAGATGCTCTTTTCTTTTATTAAATTGAAGTGAGGGAAATTATCTTAAATGAAAAGTAAGGTGTTAGGTGTCCATAGAGTTATAGCGAAGCTATACA
>CM040243.1:98175188-98180188 GCA_022545495.1 Chrysanthemum lavandulifolium | reverse complement strand
TTATTTATCTTTTTAATTTTCTTTAATTTACATTTAAGCCCTTGTAGTTTATGTTCTTTTTCCTTAGTTATAATAATTCCAAATTCTCCTTTCTCGTTCAAATCTCTCGATCACTTTACGTTTGATAATCCATTGCATAGCTCGCTGGGACATAACGACCCGGGGAAACACTATACTCTCCTGATCTTCATTGCATTCGTGCTTGAGCAGTTTTAAGCTGATTACGGTCTGCCATTCACAAGTGGCAGGCTTGAGTGATTTAGCTTGACTGTTTGGCACGCATCAATATATATGTATACATACATATATATATATATATATATATATATATATATATATATATATATATATATATATATATATATAATATATATATATATATATATATATATATATATATATAATATATATATATATATATATATATATATATATATATTATATATATATATATTATATAATATATATATATATGTATATATATGTATGTATATATATATATATATGTATGTATACATATATATATAATAATATGTATATATACATATATATATATATATACATATATATATATACTAGCAGAGTACCCGCGCTTAGCGGCGGCGATTTCTAGTTTTCAACATAGTTTTGCTGGCGAATAATTTTCTTTCGAAAAACTATAGTTGTAGCGTTAGGGAATTATTTTCGAAGAGCCATTTTTCCGATGGAAAAGTTACAAAACAGCGACAATGTATATTGTAATAATAATACAATCAAGTATCGTCTCTAAAAACGGCGTATTCGTGTATAATAGCGGCGATGCATCGATTTCGATAAAACATGGTTATTTTAGTCTCCGTGTGCATTGTTTTTTATTCTTGATATCTTGTACGCGCCTTTATTATAAGTATTTCACTTTTTGTTTTAATTCATTATTTTATCTACTTAACACACAATTAAATTAGCTTGGAATTGCGTCCCTCAAATTTTCTATTTTTCTCTACTTTACAAGTTGTCCATTTTCATTCAAATATCGTTATGCCATTCAGAGGTTGATATTTTGTTACTTTATTGTTAGTAGTTTGCATTCAAATATTAGTTTGTCAATTAAAACTTTGTTTTATTTTACTTTATGTACAACTGTACAAGTACAACGTAAAGTCATCCTTTTTTTTTTACTTTTTGACTTGGCATTTACCACAAAGTTAAAAGACACATATCATAAATCACCTTTTTATATTTTTATAAAACTTACATAGGTTCTGACAAAAAAAAAATCTTTTTATTTCTATACTTTTAAGACTAATTAAAATATGAGTATCCAATATCAAACTTGAAATTGGTCTAATTAAATTATGAGTATTCAATATTAACCTTGAAACTTGTCTATTATACAACCTTAAAGTGGACAAGCAACACATATATGTGTTTATTTAGATAAGTTTCAGTTACTTAACCAATAATAGGGTATTGTTCCTTTTAGACTACTTGTTATAAATCATCTAATAGCTACTCATTCCTGTGTAAACACGTGAAGCACAAAAGCATGAAACAAACAATGCATCGCCGCTGTTATAATAGTGGCCACTGTTATAATATAACACGACATCTCAGTCTGTTTTAATGCAATGCGATTAGTTTAAAGTTGGCTCGTATAAAACTCAACGTCAGATTTATAACAGCCCCAAACACCCCATAATAAGATTATAGCAGCCCACATGTGCCTCCGACTCAGCTTAGTGCGACCCCTAAACACTCCCGAATTCGTTCTAACCAGCCCCACAAAACCACGATGAAATCAATTATAAACAGCCCCCAAACACCCATAACTTAAAACAGATCCAAACATCCCTAAATCCATTCATTGCTTAGTGCAGGCCCGTAATCAGTTTTATGAAACCACAAAATTAATTTTAAGCATCCCTTAAACAACCAATCTAATTGATCTACTTGCAAGCACCATCACAAGTTCACAACATATACAACATTAAACAACAAATCCAACCTCTCATTCTCGAGATTCAAGAAAAGGGAGAAAAACCTGTTTGGTTTGAACAACAAAAACTTTTTGACACCATCCTCGCCAATAGAACTCCCTAATCAAATCTTAAAAATGGACCAAGACTCTCAAAAATACACCAAGCCTCACAAAAATACACCATTTTTTAGTCCAAACTCATATCACAGAAATGTCAAAACCTCGGTTTTCAGGACCATTCAATTTCAAAACCATAGTTCACATGTCTTGTAAGCGAGACCACATTCTCTAAACCAGAAAGAGAAGAAAAAAAAAATCGATTTAAATAAGGAAAAAATTGATCTATATCCAAACACATCAGCAAACATTATAACGTTAGACTTCAATTAACACTTTGATGGGCTCAAAAAATCACATAATTCGAAAGATCTAAAACGAAAGGCTTAAAAAATAAAAATAAAAACATCAACAAACCTTTAGAATAACCAAACAGAGACGAAATCCGCCTCATAAAATTTAGTTGTGCAGCAGAAAAAGTCAAAAGTAGCCATAAATCATCTAACACCATAACCATCAAACACAAACACTACATCAGAAACATAACCGGCCTCAAAACGATAGATCTAAAGTAAACACAGCACATAAGATTGCATCCTTTGAAACCTAAAAAAAAGAGTTAGGTCAAAAAAAAAAAAAAAAAAAAAAACACTCTCAAAAAAACAAATCTAGTTCAGGTGGCCAAAACCACCAGATCTACAGCGGAAACCACCAACACATAAAAAAATAATAAAAATAACAAAAAAAATTGTGGTGGTCGCGGCGAATGGCGGCAGTGACAATGGTAACACAAATCTAACACAAAACGACTTCTATTTCTTTCTCAAAACCAACTGAAACCACCACCATTTTGTTCACAAAACCACCCATCGAAACCACCTAGCCCAATGAAACCACCTAACAACCGTTATAGCGTGGCAATTTCAGAAGGCGGCGGCGAGAATGGAGGTTATGGTGGCGGCATTCGGTGGGTATTCAGATAGAGATAGATTGGATTTTGTGTGTGTGTTTGTGTGTGTCAATAGAGAGATGAAAGAAAACTGCTGGGTTGTGTCGTGGCTATAGATTATGATGAGTTTGATTTAATCTGAGCTGTTGATTTGAAATAAGTTTCAAAATGAAGGGTTGTGATGAGAGTATATATTCTTTTGTAATTTTGGTCTATTGGTGGCTAGTTAGTTTTTGAATTTTTAGGGTTGATATTGGTTTGGAGTGTGAAAATTTAGGCTTGGGAATTGGATTGGGTGGCTGAATCTTAAAAATTTAGGCTCGGACGAAGGGTCGGATGGCTGAATCTTAAAGTTGTAGGATTGGAGTTAGGAGGGGGATATGCATGCTTTATAAGTAGTATAGATAATACATATATATATATATACATATATATATATATATATATATATATATATATAATATATATATACACATACATATTGGATCATTTAAAAAGTTGATCTTAAGAGAAAAGTGAGAGAAGTGATCTCAACCGTTAGATCACCCCCTCTTCCCCTCCTTTTTTTACTCCTAAGTACAGGGATCACTTTGTAACTTTGTAAATTTTCCAAGGTTTGTTTTGTATATCATTATATTTCCTATGAGTTTGTTCGTTGTTTAATTTCTAACAAAACAAAATAACAATGATGTTCATATGTTAGATTTTTCTATAAATAAATTTAAAAAAATTATAAAAATGTTTATAAAAGTACTTGAGTAACATTTACAATGCTGAAACTAAACCCTCGAAAATAGAAAAAGAAGCCTCGAAAACTTCTTGTACAGAAACGTTTCTTTCTTGCAGGTTTTTATTGCCTGATAAGTCGAGGCATGATCTTCAAATATTCTCTTAAGTTGTCTGTATTCCCACCGAGCCCAATAGACGTGAACAGGTTGATTGAGAATCATGTGTTCTTTGGGTTGTCGCGTGGGAAAGTAGACTCAAAATCTGCTTACATCGTTAGGTCACTGAGACGGTCGTTCAAGAGACGAATGCCAAGCTACAGCTCCTGTACCAAGAAACATTACATTACAAGCGGCACACGAACTGAGAACAGACCATATACTGAGAATAGCATTAAAAATATTTAACATATGCAAGCTAAGAGTGTCATATTGTGGCTACAATCCACGTCAACTAATGGCAGTAAGTAGCAACACAACTGATTATCAAAAGGTACAATAAAATTAGCGATTTACCCATTCTAAACCTAATTAAAGAGGCTACTAGTATCATTTAACAAAACTATTATCCTTTTTCATATGAATATCCTTTCTCGTCAATTATCTATTAAATCCTTAGATGTCAGGTTTACTAAACACTCAACCATCTAATTATCTAACTGTTACAGTAAAAGCACATCCAAGTACCATCTTCTACTACTTGTTTGTTACCGCGACAATAAGGCATGATCACTAACTATCATATAATCACTTTCAGAATACATATCCAAACGCCCCTTACAGTTTATACAAGTTAAATTGCTAAGGGAAGTTCAACTGTGATATTCCAAAGTGATTTTTGTCGCCCAGGGATTCAATATCAAAACCGAAAATTAGATAATGAAGTTAAAGATAGTTAAGTAAATTTACTTTTATCTCAACAACCAGTTTTCTCAAGACTTAGATTATTAGAGAATTATGATAAAACTTCTTTTACAAACGAAAAATCGTGAGAAAAAACGTAAATAATTACCTGTTTTTGGCAAGACCCGTGATCTGTTGTAAATCACCAGCTGCAAAAATCCAGTCAAGTTAGACATATCAACTCATATAGAACTTGACTTCATCATACTGCATTTTGACTCTCAAAGTCAAAACATAACAATTTCATACTCCCTCAGCACAAAAGTAAACAATTTCAAAATACTTATAAATTCAAAATCCAGTCACGATAAATACAATAGCTCACAGAACTTGACTTTCTTCAAGTACTTCATTTTGACACTCAAAAGTCAAAACAAAACAATTTCGACAAGAATTTGACTTTCAACAG
>CM040243.1:98165188-98170188 GCA_022545495.1 Chrysanthemum lavandulifolium | reverse complement strand
AACAGACTATATATATATATATATATATATATATATATATATATATATATATATATATATATATATATATATATATATATATATATATATATATATATATATATATATATATATATATATATATATATATATATATATATATATATATATATATATATATATATATATATATATATATATATATATATATATATATATATATATATATATATATATATATATATATATATATATATATATATATATATATATATATATATATATATATATATATATATATATATATATATATATATATATATATATATATATATATATATATATATATATATATATATATATATATATATATATATATATATATATATATATATATATATATATATATATATATATATATATATATATATATATATATATATATATATATATATATATATATATATATATATATATATATATATATATATATATATATATATATATATATATATATATATATATATATATATATATATATATATATATATATATATATATATATATATATATATATATATATATATATATATATATATATATATATATATATATATATATATATATATATATATATATATATATATATATATATATATATATATATATATATATATATATATATATATATATATATATATATATATATATATATATATATATATATATATATATATATATATATATATATATATATATATATATATATATATATATATATATATATATATATATATATATATATATATATATATATATATATATATATATATATATATATATATATATATATATATATATATATATATATATATATATATATATATATATATATATATATATATATATATATATATATATATATATATATATATATATATATATATATATATATATATATATATATATATATATATATATATATATATATATATATATATATATATATATATATATATATATATATATATATATATATATATATATATATATATATATATATATATATATATATATATATATATATATATATATATATATATATATATATATATATATATATATATATATATATATATATATATATATATATATATATATATATATATATATATATATATATATATATATATATATATATATATATATATATATATATATATATATATATATATATATATATATATATATATATATATATATATATATATATATATATATATATATATATATATATATATATATATATATATATATATATATATATATATATATATATATATATATATATATATATATATATATATATATATATATATATATATATATATATATATATATATATATATATATATATATATATATATATATATATATATATATATATATATATATATATATATATATATATATATATATATATATATATATAGAATGTGTTTCAGTTTAATGAGTTGAACACAAATGTTGCGTTTTTCTTAAATCACACAGTTTATGTTGGAAGTTAATGTAATTTTTAAGCTTTTGTAACCAAGTATACTTATTTTTGTAGGCGAACCGTTAACTCCTCGAGTAGTGCACAACGAGCAAGACACATTTGGTGACTGTTATTTTACACCTCTTGAACATCATGTTGGCAGTTTTCAGCCGACTCCTAAAGGTACTAGATTTTGGGTCCCAAAGTTAATATGAAACCTGTGGAAGGGACCGTATTTGATACGCTTGATATAGCTCTAAAGGCTTACAAAGATTATGCAAGAGAAGGTGGGTTTGAGGTTAAAAGGGGTGGTCGATCCCAAAAAGAAGAAAGATTTGGATGAAGCAATGGCTGATCCCAACAATGTTGCAACTGAAAATTAGTCTTTTATTTTACTACCAAAGAATATTAGTCCTTTGCTTTCAATGTTTGCGAATTTTAAGTGTTTTTTCGGTTTCTCATGATTGTGTTTCTGAATCATTTTAATGAAATGCATTTTTATTTATTTTAATTGGTACCCAATTTTTATCATGTACCATGAGAAAAAAAAGTTATGGGTTGTTGTGTGTTATGTGTCACCAGGATGCCAATACTTTATATAATCGATAGGAATTTGGTATTTATGGGTGTTTGGGACCCAATTTTTATCATGCACCATGAGGAAAAAAAATGAATGGGTCGTTGTGTGTCATATGGGTCACCAGGATCCCGATACTTAATATAATCTAATAGGAATTTGGTATATATGGGTGTTTGGGACAATTGGTTCGTATCAGCAACATTGTTTTGCATATAAGCAAAATGATTGTTGGTTGGTTTCCTAGTTTTTATAATGTAGCATGAGAATATAATGTAACATGCATCTGGTTTTTTGGTGTGTTTGGGACAAATAGTTTGTATCAGCAACATGGGTTTCCAAACAACAAAATGTTTTTTTGTTCCAAGTATTTTCTCATGTACCATGTGTGTTACATTCTTTACCAACTTCACAATACTTTAAAAACTCTAGGCCGAATCTGGTTTTATGGGGTGTTTGGGACAACTAGTTCCAATCACCAAAATGTGGATCCTATCAGCAACAATGTTTTGCTTTTTTATGATACTTTTTAACTAATACACGTGTTCTTATCCGGGTCAAATTAGCTACCACACAACAAAATATCATCAAAACACACTAGTTACTTTTTAATAATACAACATGATTCATATAACCATGACCCATGTTGAATTCATATATCTTGTTATTGTGTTGTCACTAGAAAAACACAACAAAAAATGACAAACGTGGGTCGGCAAACACTAGTACATAGTAAGTTAAAATAGGTCAAATTAGGAAATTAGGTTTGACTTAGCAAATAACATGTTTTGTACCCAACTCTCGGCCAATATAGTAAATCAACATGGGTCAGATTAACACTCGCACATAGTAAATCAACATGGGTCAAATTAGGAAACCTTAAAATTTATGACTAGATGTGTACACTTGGCTGACAAAATGTGTCCTACATCCATACACTTGGTTGACCCAAATGTGGCAAATTAACAATGGGTCAAAATAGGAAACCTTAAAAAACCTGAATGAGCTGAACCATATACATTTAAATTGAAAACATGGTTCAAATTAACACTAGCACTACTAGAAACATGGGTCAAGTTATAAAACCTTAAAAATATATTACCAGATGTTTACACTTGGCTGACCGGATGTGTCAAGCATCCACAAACTTGGCGGACCAAATGTGTGATACACCCCATAAACTTGGCTGACCAAATGTGTCAACTCCCGACCAATATAAACATTCGGGTTTAATGCAAATTAACATGGGTCAAATTAGGAAACTTAAGTAAGACTTATTGCACTGTACCATATAAATTTAAATTTTTCATGGAAACAACAATACTAAATATAGATATCATTGCATAAACGATAATTTAAGATATTGATACACATCAGTTTAACTTTAATGTGGACGAACAAAACATATGTTCGAAATTTGTGCTACACAAAGCATTATAAAACAAAAGGACCCTAAATGCCAACCGATTGTTCAAATAACTAATTGGTTGCTTAAACCATACCTCACTTAGTACCTATAACACTTGTTCAAAACACAAACTGGATGCTTCAAAGGAACCTAAAGCATACTCTGTAACATGAGCCTTAATTGTTTCAAACGACCTAAATTTAATCTTTGTTTTACTACTAAAGGCAGCATTCTGAATGCTTCGGCTTCAACTTCAAACTCCGCTTTCTTCTCGTTTATGTCTGATAGAAAATTTTTGCAGCATACTTCTTACGAAGCTCTTCAAGTTGCAGCTTTTGAGCACTTCGCTCTCTTCTTAAACCACAAAAATCATCATATTCCCCGCCACCAAGGTAGGTCTCCATGTGTCGCATCGCAAAAACTCCACAGTCAATGAAGTTTGCTTTTGTCATACATCCCAAACGTAAGATCTTGGGCTTAGTAGTCCTCATTAATCCTTTTGTTTGGATGATTTTCGAGGTGAGAAATCTTGAAACCTTGCGACTGTTTCATTTTTGACAACTATGGTTAGTTTACACCTATATTATTTTGCAAATATGCGTACAACAAATATATCCAAAAACCCATGAATGCGACTGAAGACCCATTCTTGTCGCCTGAGATAATGTCACAGATCCATATTTCCCAGACAAGAATACTTGTAACCGTAAACGTTACTTACTATACATGATTTACCCGCATACAAGTCAACCAATAATGTCACACCTTATTCACACACGAACGTACCAGGAAAGGGACAAGATCATTATACGCTACATAGGCAGAACGAGTCCCATAGAACTGAGTAAACAGGAATGGCTCATCCGTTTCTTTGAAATTCCAAGTCTTTGGTACATCCTGCTCTGGAGTGCAGCATTCCCCATCATTTCCATCCTCATTTGCATTTTCATTACCTTTGCTCTCTGACTTACGTGAACCAAAAACATCTCTTAATGCCTTCAATTCAACAAGTACTTGATCTCAGCTTGGTTTTGTTCAAGCGCCTTCATCCAGTTCATCGTCTGCACTCATCCAAGGCCTCGTCTTCCTCATCTATAAGTTCCCCCACCTTCTTGAATTTTTCCGCAACACTCTTCTTAACCTCCTGTTTTACAAACCAAAATCAATGACATATCATAATACAATTAATATTGTGTACCATGTTCTTTGTGTTTGGCCAATCTATACATTACATGTACAATTAATATTGTGTACCATGTTCTTTGTATTTAGAAAAGTTATACTCAAAAAATATATTTTTCTCGGTTTCAACTTATATATTTGCATTTTCAAGTTGATCAAACATACGCATAGGTGCACCATTATTTCTTACTAACACACCAACGCATAAATGTACCAAGAAATTACATTTAAGTTTTAAGCTCTTGTACTATGGGATATATTAGCAAGTACCTTTTAACCTACTATGATACATCTTAAATGAAACATTCATGGTATCA